>BSBK01001599.1:2500-12500 GCA_027943335.1 Chamaecyparis obtusa | reverse complement strand
CTCTAACACTCAGTTTTGCCTGTAGTTTTGATTGGTTCTGTCTTCAACAAGTTTGATCAGTGTTGCAATATGAAAACAATCCTTTTCACATGAATTCTCCTGTACCATCAAGAATTATAGACTCAATAATGAATCACATGTCTCCCTTATATAGACATCATAAACCATTTTCTTTTCATTCATAGATTTTACCTCTTAATCTTCACCATTCATTTTTTTGCTTTAACCTTCCTCGACAGTTGTGTCATTAACATGTTTGAATCTCCTCCATCTGATCATCTTCAAATTTTGTCAGTCATTTGATCATCATAACAAATATTATCTTTTACCTTGGAATCATAAATAATTGTCCAGCTCAACATTTTTAGTCACCTGTTATAAACTCCATTTATTTATTTCACTCAGTCAATACCAGAATGTGTCAGTGATTACCAGCTCAGTTAATACTATACTCAGTATTCACTACACTTGCTCGATGTATCTAAAAAAATTTATTTACCGACCACATAAAATTGTTCAGTTCTGATCTTCAATACATAATAGAATCATGTAATACAATAAAGTCATCAACATAATGCCATAGACTCATTAATAAGTTACCCAATGTATACCATATCCATATCTTTCTTATCCATCTCATCTGCATGTAGCTATCTCATTCCTTTACCATTTTCCTTCTTAAGATGTTTGTAACCATCATGATAGTACAGTCAAAACTAGTTGACATCAATGACAATACATTAACTGATTTAATCTCTTACATATACTTTAGTAGCATCATTGATCATCTATCAATGTCTTTCGATTGTCAAACTTTTTCCTTCAAGATATTCAATCAGTTGTAGGTTATCAATCTCTCCCTTCAGCATTGAGGGCAACACAATATGAAATATGCCATAGAATACCAAACATCTGTTCTAAAACTCTGTAAGAAAATTTTGTAACTCGGTAAGCTCTCCCTAGCTTGTATATTAAATATGTTTAATCACTACACAGCATTAATACTCCATGCAGACTCTACTTGCATATTTGATCTTCTTCCTGTGTGTATATTCATCTCTCCCTTATTTTCTTCTCTCTCTCTTTAGATAAATATTTCATTGATTCTTCTCTCCCTTTGACAACAATGCCAAAAAGAATAAATAGCTCTTCAATAGCCAAAATATTATCTTGGTGTTCAGTTTAGATCAAGTACCTTCATCTACCGATATGCAGTTTCAGTTTGTTCTTCATCTATCTTTCATAACCTTAGAAAACCTAAAGTGTTAACAATATTCATCAAAATCATTTGGTATTCTGATAAATTATAGGTTGCTGCAACCTCTTCATCACCTTAGTGACTGATAGACAGGGGATGGACCCCTAGTCTAGTCCTCAAGTACTCAAATGTATACTTAGGTATGGGTTTAGTAAATATATCTACAAGTTGTTCTTTTGATTTCACAAACTCCAATTTCACTTTCTTTCCTGTACTTGTTCCCTCAAGTAGTGATACTTTATAGATATATACTTTTCCTTTCCATGCATAATTGGATTCTTCAAAATGGTTTATAGCACTTGTGTTGTCACAATATATTATCACTAGCTCAATGATCTCTTCATTGATACCTTTCAAAAGTTGTTTTATCCATGCACTATTTGAACAATTAGCAACAACAACAACATATTCTGCTTCAGCAGTGCACTAAGAAATGCATCCTTGTTTCTTACTTATCCAAGTAACTAGTCTTTCTCCCAAAATGAATGCTCCACTAGTAGTGCTCTCTCTATCATCAATGTTTCCAGCCCAATCCACATCTATGTAGACTTTTAGTTTGAAATTGCCCTCTTTCTTATACAAAAAACCATAGTTTTCAGTGTTCTTCAAGTATCTCAAAATTCTTTTTACAACTGTCATATGTGATTCTTTAGGGTTAGCATAGATTCTTGCTACAATTCCAACTGCATGTGCAATATCTGGTCTACTATGCGCAACATACATCAACTAACCAATCATTGATTTGTATAGTATATGATTTACCTTGTTGAATGATCATCCTTTGTTAATTTTCATCCAGTGACCATAGGTGTACCGATCAGTTTTGAATCTTCTATACCAAAGGTCATCAACACTTCTTTTATGTATTTTGATTGTGTAATGTATATGCCTTCACTTTGTTATAAAATTTTCAAGCCAATAAATAATTTAATCTCTACAAACATTGACATTTCAAATTCTTTTCTCATTTCATCAGCAAATGATTGCATAGATTATGTGGTTCAGCTAGGTGTCCACACTAATTGGAATCAATTCTCAAAATCTGATTCATTACCCTTTAATGAGTTATTAACGAAATTCAAATATTATGTCGATGCTGATTAAATTATCCCTTCCTAAGATTTAATGACACATTAATAGTAATAATTAATATCATCATACGAAGTGGTTCAACTAGGTGTCCACACTTAATTGGAATCAATTATCAAAATTTGATTTATTAATCTTTAATGAGTTATTATCGAAATTCAAATATTATGTCGATGCTCATTAAATTATCCCTTCCTAAGATTTAATGACACATTAATAGTAATAATTAATATCATCATACGAAAATAACTCTTATGATATATAACTCTTAACCTACTAATTAGAGTTTGATGGAAATATAATTTTACCATTTCGAATTATAGTTATATCGAACCCTTATGTTGAATCAACAATCAAACCTAACGTACATATAGTCTATTCCTTTTAATTAAACCATATTATTATTGTCAATATAATTTGAATTAAACCTAATTAAAATAGTATAGTAAAAAAAATTATTATAAAACACATTATAACAATTTACTTTACTATGCATAAGTCAAATCACTAATTGCATCCATTTATCTTCAATCTAATTTAAAAATTAAACCCATTATCAATTCCTGCTTTAGAACTTAATTAAATTACTAAAGAATTCCCTCTTTAAATTAACTAGAATGATTTTGCCTAAAGAAATTATTTTATAATATTAATGCTTTAACTTAAATTTTCCCATTGGAATTCCTTTCTGAGATTAAATAAATCATTAAATCTTACTCTAAAATTATAAATTCGCTTTAGAAAATTTAACCCCTTCCCACTAACTACTAAATTAAATAATCAACATACTCCTTTTATTTAAAATTTTAAAAAAACATAATAGTCCAACCCTTAAATTGTCAATTTCCAATTTGACATCCCACTAAAGTTTTGATTACTGGAAAAAATAGGTTTTTGAAGGGACCCGAAACCCTTTACAACTTAAAGATCAAAAGATAGGAAAAAGATAGCATAACCAACATAAAAAGAGACATACAACAATGAACTGCCCATATTAGGGGCTACAAAGCTAGCAAGAATAGGGCATAAACTAGCCAAAAAGACACCAGTAGAAACAAAAAAGCCAGCAAGAACACCAGGCTAGGCATCCACATACAAAGCCCCAACTTTTTCATCCAGAGTTTTCTCCATCTTGGCCTGGATGTTATCTATCCTGCCGATTACACTTTTTACATCTCACTAAAGTTATCCAAACAAAGAATAAAGACATTAAGTCACATTGACAAATTTACAATTAAAACTTAAAATTATTAACCATCTAAGTTGACCCCAAAAGCCATGCCCTGACCCTAATTTCAAAATTAGGGTTAGGGTTGAAAATTCAATTTTCAAAAAGGAAGCCCAATTCTTTTCAAACCTCTTCCTTTCTCTTCATCTACCGATTACAAGTAAATTAAGTATTGTGTTCAATGATCTATCCAATTATAGAAATGTGTAAAGTAAAAAAATAATTCAACACATCATACACATATAATGCATAGATTTTTAATGTGGAAACCTTGTTAAGGGAAAAACCACCTGGGACAGTAGCCCAAAATAATTCACTCTTCTGAAGTGAGCTTGGTTAGGAGCCAACCCTGTTAAAGATTACAAACACACTGTGAGGTGTGACCTTGTTAGAGGATTTATCACTAACAATTCTCCTTTGACCATACATTCACTATGGGTCAAAAAGAAAACAATCAACATTCATTGAATGTCATATTGAAATACAAAGATTGTTAAGTCTCACTCAGTTAAGAGATTTATCTGTAGAAATAGTTAAACTGATATAGTAATGATCTAATTCAAATACAACTTTGATTTGCAGATTTTTGGATCTATGCTAAGCTCAAAATACCTCTGATAAATAATCAATTCAACGTCTTCATCTCCTCCAACTTTTTTTTGCTCCCGTATATAGTTTCTTTGATGCTCGGTGTTGTCTATAGTTTTTCTTGGTTCTGTCTTCAAATAGTTTGATCAGTGTTGCATGAAAACATTCCTTTTCACATGAATTCTCCTATAGCATCAAGAATTATAGACTCAATAATGAATCTCACATCTCCTTATATAGACATCATAAACCATTTTCTTTTCATTCATAGATTTTGCCTCTTAATCTTCATCCTTAATTTTTTCCACTTTAACCTTCCTTGACAGTTGTATCATTAAACACATTTCAATCTCCTTCATCTGATCATTTTGAATTTTGTCAACCGTTTGATCATCATAACAAATATTATCTTTTACCTTGGAATCATAAATAATTGTCCAGCTCAACATTTTTAGTCAGTTGTTATAAACTCCATTTATTTATTTCACTCAATCAATACCAGAATGCATCAGTGATTACTTGCTTGGTTATACTATACTCAGTATAAACTACACTTGCTCGGTGTATACAAAAATATTTATTTACCGACCACATAAACTTGTTCAGTTCTGATCCTCAATATATAATAGAATCATGTAATACAATAAAGTCATCAACATAATGCCATAGACTCATCAATAAGTTACCCAATATATACCATATCCACATCCTTCTTATCCATCTCATCTACATGTAGATATCTCATTCCTTACCATTTTCCTTCTTAAGATGTTTGTACCCATCATGATAAGTAAAGTCAAACTAGTTGACATCAATGACAATACATTAACTAATTTAATTATCTTACATATACTTTAGTAGCTCATTGATCATCTATCAATGTCTTTTGATTGTCAAACATTTTCCTTCAAGATATTCAATCAGTTGTAGGTTATCAATCTCTCCCTTCAGCATTGAGGGAAACACAATATGAAATATGCCATAGAATACCAAACATCTATTCTACAACTCTGTAAGAAAATTTTGTAACTCAGTAAGCTCTCCCTATCTTGTATATTTAATATGTTTAATCTCTACAGAGCATTAATACTCCATGCAGACTCTACTTGCATATTTGATCTTCTTCCTTTGTGTATATTCTTCTCTCCCTTATTTTCTTGTCTCTCTATTTAGATAAATATTTCATTCATTCTTCTCTCCCTTTGACAATAATACCAAAAAGAATAAACAGCTCTTCAATAGTCAAAATATTATCTCTGGTGTTTGGTTTAGATCAAGTACCTTTCATGTACCGATATGTAGTTTCAGTTTGTTCTTCATCTATCTTTCATAACCTTAGAAAACCTAAAGTGTGAAAAATATTCATCAACATAATTTTGTATTCTAATAAAGTATAGGTTGATGCAACCTCTTGATCACCTTAGTGACCGATAGACAGGTGATGGAACCCTAGTCTAGTCCTCAAGTACTGAAACGTATCCTTACATAAGGGTTTAGTAAATATATCTGCAAGTTATTCTTTTGATTTCACAAACTCCAATTTCACTTTCTTTTCTTGTACTTGTTCCCTCAAGTAGTGATACGTTATAGATATATACTTTTCCTTTCCATGCATCACTGCATTCTTAGAAATGTTTATAGCACTTGTGTTGTCACAATATATTATCACTAGGTTAGTGATCTCTTCATTCATACTTTCAAAAGTTGTTTTATCCATGCACTGTTTGAACAATTAGCAACAAAAGAAACATATTCTACTTCACCAGTGCACTGAGAAATGCATCCTTATTTCTTACTTATCCAAGTAACTAGTCTTTCTCCCAAAATGAATGCTCCACTAGTAGTGTTCTTTCTATCATCAATGTTTCCAGCCCAATCTGCATCTATGTAGACTTTTAGTTTGAAATTTCCCTCTTTCTTATACAACAAACCATAGTTTTTAGTGTTTCTTCAAGTATCTCAAAATTCTTTTTACAACTTTCATATGTGATTCTTTAGGGTTAGCATAGAATCTTGCTACAATTCCAACTGCATGTGCAATATCTGGTCTACTATGCACAACATACATCAACTTACCAATCATTGATTTGTATAGTATATGATTTACCTTAGTTGAATGATCATCCTTTGTAATTTGCATCTGGTGACCATAGATGTATTGACCAATTTTGAATCTTCCATACCAAAGGTCTTCAACACTTCTTTTATGTATTTTGATTGTGTAATGTATATGCCTTCACTTTGTTATAAAATTTTCAAGCCAATAAATAATTTAATCTCTACAAACATTGACATTTCAAATTCTTTTCTCATTTCATCAACAAATTATTTGCATAAATTATGTGGTTCAGCTAGGTTTCCACACTTAATTGGAATCAATTATCAAAATATTATTTATTAACCTTTAATGAGTTATTAACGAAATTCAAATATTATGTTGATGCTAATTAAATTATCCCTTCCTAAGATATAATGACACATTAATAGTAATAATTAATATCATCATACGAAGTGGTTCAGCTAGGTGTCCACACTTAATTGGAATCAATTATCAAAATCTGATTTATTAACCTTTAATGAGTTATTAATGAAATTCAAATATTATGTCGATGCTAATTAAATTATCCCTTCCTAAGATTTAATGACACATTAATAGTAATAATTAATATCATCATACGAAAATAACTCTTATGATATATAACTCTTAACTCTACTAATTAGAGTTTGATGGAAATATAATTTTACCATTCCTAATTATAGTTATGTCAAACCCTTATGTTGAATCAACAATCAAACCTAACGTACATATAGTCTATTCCTTTTAATTAAACGATATTATTATTGTCAATATAATTTGAATTAAACCTAATTAAAATAGTATAGTAAATTGTTTATCTATAAAAACACATTATAACAATTTACTTTACTATGCATAAGTCAAATCACTAATTGCATCCATTTATCTTCAATCCAATTTAAAAAATTAAACCATTATCAATTCATGCTTTAGAACTTAATTAAATTACTAAAGAAATCCCTCTTTAAATTAACTAGAACGATTTCGCCTAAAGAAATTATTTTATAATATTAATGCTTTAACTTAAATTTTCCCATTGGAATTCCTTTCCAAGATTAAATAAATCATTAAATATTACTCTAAAATTATAAATTCTCTTTAAAAAATTTAACCCCTTCCCACTAATTACTAAATTAAATAATCAACATACTCCTTTTATTTAAAATTTTTAAAAAACATAATAGTCCAACCCTTAAATTGTAAATTTCCAATTTGACATCCCACTAAAGTTACCCAAACAAAGAATAAAGACATTAAGTCATATGGAAAAATTTAAATTAAAACTTAAAATTATTAACCATCTTAGTTGACCCCAAAAGCCATGCCCTGACCCTAATTTCAAAATTAGGGTTAGGGTTGAAAATTCAATTTTTGAAAAGGAAGCCCAATTATTTTCAAACCTCTTCCTTTCTCTCTCCCATTTCCTTTCAAACCCTAGCCCGCCCTTTTTCTCCATGTTGTTTTGTTTTGTGCAGGTTTAATAGGAGAATGAAGGCAAGAAGATTCATTTTCAACAAGAGGTATGTGTGTGTGTGTATATATATATATGTGTGTGTGTGTGTGTGTGTGTGTGTGTGTGGCTGTGAACTCCCCCCCCCTCATGCCCTAATTTTTTGGTTGGGAGGCCACCATTGGTGGCTGATGCCGCCACTAATAGAGCCACCGCAGACTAGTGGCCGAGCTACTGGCTAAGGCAAGCACTGCAATTGGCGAGCCACCATGGGTCAAGCCCTCTTGTGGCTCCTATTAAAGTGAGGCCACGGTGGAGGAAGGTAATCTTACCCCCTGTTAGATAACTGAGAGCGTAGTGAATCAGTTAAGTCTAGTTATCCTACAGTCCCAAATACTCCCAGATGTATATAGTAAAACTTTCAAATCAAATAATCAACTCAGTAATATATCGATTGTGCCTTTCTCTTCATCTACCGATTACCAGTAATTAAGTATTGTGTTCATCGATCTATCCAGTTATAGAAATGTGTAAAGTAAAACAATAATTAAACACATCATACACATATAATGCATAGATTTTTAACGTGGAAACCTTGTTAGGGGAAAAACCACCTGGGACCGTAACCCAAAATAATTCACTCTTCTAATGTGAGCTCGGTTAGGAGCCAACCCTATTAAAGGTTACAAAATACACTGTAAGGTGTGACCTAGTTAGAGGATTTATCACTAACAATTCTCCTTTGACTAAACATTCACTATGGGGTCAAAATAAAATAATAAACATTCATTGAATGTCATATTGAAATACAAAGACTGTTAAGTCTCACTCGATTAAGAGATTTATCTTTCTAAATAGTTAAACTAATATAGTAATGATCTAATTCAAATACAACTTTGATTTGCAGATTTTTGGATCTATGATAAGCTCAAAATACCACTAATCAATAATCAATTCAACCTCTTCATCTCCTCCAACTTTTTTTCCTCGGTATATAGTTTCTCTGACACTCGGTGTTGTCTGTAGTTTTGCTTGGTTCTGTCTTCAACTAGTTTGATCAGTGTTGCATGAAAATAATCAAAATTCACATGAATTCTCCTATAGCATCAAGAATTCTAGACTTAATAATTAATCGCATTGTGTCCTTATATAGACATCATAAACCATTTTCTTTTCATTCATAGATTTTGCCTCTTAATCTTCACCGCTCATTTTTTCGCTTTAACCTTCCTTGACAGTTGTGTCATTTACACGTTTCAATATCCTTCATCCGATCATATTCAAATTTTTTCAGCCATTTGATCATCATAACAAATATTATCTTTACCTTGGAATCACAAATAATTGTCCAGCTCAACATTTTTTGTCACCTATTATACACTCCATTTATTTATTTCACTCAGTCAATACCAAAATGCGTCAGTGATTACCAGCTCAGTTAATACTATACTCAGTATACACTACACTTGCTCGATGTATAAAAAAAATCTTTATTTACTGACCACATAAACTTGTTCATTTATGATCTTCAATACATAATAGAATCATCTAATACAATAAAGTCATCAAAATAATGCCATAGACTCATCAATAAGTTACCCAATGTATACCATATCCATATCTTTCTTATCCATCTCATCTGCATGTAGATATATCATTGCTTTACTATTTTCCTTCTTAAGATGTTTGTAACCATCATGATAGTATAGTCAAAACTAGTTGACATCAATGAAAATACATTAACTGATTTAATTGTCTTACATATACTTTAGTAGCTCGGTGATCATCTATCAATGTCTTTCAAAATTCAAACATTTTCCTTCAAGATATTCAATCAGTTGTAGGTTATCAATCTCTCCCTTCAGCATTGAGGGCAACACAATATGAAATATGCCATAGAATACCAAACATATGTTCTACAACTCTATAAGAAAATTTTATAACTCGGTAAGCTCTCCCTAGCTTGTATATTTAATATGTTTAATCACTACACAACAATAATACTCCATGCAGACTCTACTTGCATATTTGATCTTCTTCCTTTGTGTATATTCTTCTCTCTCTTATTTTCTTCTCTCTCTTTAGATAAATATTTCATTGATTCTTCTCTCCCTTTGACAACAATGCCAAAAAATATAACAGCTCTTCATAGCCAAAATATTATCTCTAGTGTTCGATTTAGATCAAGTACCTTTCATGTACCGATATGCAATTTTAGTTTGTTCTTCATCTATCTTTCATAACCTTAGAAAACCTAAAGTGTGAACTATATTCATCAACATCATTTGGTATTCAGATAAAGTATAGGTT